>QBDW01006873.1:0-10274 GCA_003261595.1 Maconellicoccus hirsutus
ATTCGTATTATTCATCAATAGCGGTGGGATTTTTGCGCTGACGCTGAGGGGTGGGGTACTAAGATCAACCCGGACGGGCTGTACTGTACCATGGGATCGCTCGATTAAAATAATGTAATTATAAAAAAAAGAACTTTTAATTTATTCAAATTTATTATGCGTTTGAAAGGTGATATAACGACTTCGAGATCAAAAATTCAGATAGATAGTACTCGTAGGTAAGGGACACAGTACATACCCGTAGCTAGTAGCTAGAGTTACATACTGGATGACCGAAGAGGATAATCGGCCAAGTCCAAAAAAGCACTTTTAGCGAGTGATTTGTCGTTATTATGAATTTCATTGTCGCAAAACATTTTTTTGGTCGTGCAATATACCTACTTACTTCTTGTACCGTTGCTGTTGCGCTTTTTTTTTTAATCATTCACAGTAATTTTCTGTAACGAAGTATAGGCTACTTTTAGTCATGCTTTGTACGACTGTCGCGCCAATAAATAGGCTACGTACTTACGGTATCTACGGGCATAAAATTGGAAGCATAAGTAAGTGTGAGCCCCCTACTTAATTTATGCATGAATTTCTACTTCTACCGCAGTGGGAAGTAGTTGAGCAAAATTGCTAGTGTACGTCTACGTACCAGGTACTAGCCCACTTGTGAAATCGGACAATTTGAAATTTCTGAAATATGCCTTTGCAAAACCAGTTTCAGGGGTAGTATACTTCCCGATGTTCACCTTCTTCCCAGCCGCTCTGCCTACTCAGTACTCATAATTGTACGTACAGTATGCATCTACATTCGAGTAGTGTGAAAGAGAAAGAAGCAAAGAAATTTTTGTAGACGTGCGTTATACAGTTTATTGTTGGGATTTGAAGGCATGGATAACAAACAAACACAGTTTAGTCTAGCTAATGAATAAAAATTACCTAATCGTATTTGTTTTTATTGTGCCCAACCGTTGCGTTGATTGTTTACAGTTACTGTAACCTATTTGACGGCTGGGTTTTATTCGTTTCTATGATAAGGGTAATTTTGCGCGATAACAATAAATAGTTTAACGCATTTATAAAATACGTTGTCACGCATATAACACAAATATCTTGTAACATTATCAAGACCATAGCTAAATAAACAGAGCCGAGGTTTGAGATTACCGCCATCACCAGTTCAATTCTGCATATGAATGAATTAGCGCTGAAACCTGCAACATTTTCGCGATAAGAAACCTACGACCAGGAGTAAGGTTAGGTGCATGAATAGGCTTATATGTAGGTACGTATACATATGTCGGAGTGACGGGGTGTGTATGTGTGTGTGTACTTACTAAGTGCGGCGAAAGTGAAGTAATAGAAGATACCGTAAACGGAGTTCGTTTGATTGAAAACTGATGATTCGTCAAATAAATACTTGATGATTCCAAAACCAATGCTGTACCTAAACGGAGAATGACACGAGTTAGTGTGAGAGAGGAACAAAAGTCACACGTTGATCGTACTACCTAGTTTAGAAAAATGGAACTTTGAATTTTAAGATGCGTTTTCAAGTTTTCAATGCGAATGTTGGGTACCTTCGAGAAAAATGAATAATCACAATAATGGATGTACGTACAGACTACAGAATTTTTGTTGTTTTCTCACCTGAATATTAGAAGGGGCCCATCATTATATGTATACCTACTTGAAATTTTCAGGGTTTCGGATTGTTGTACATATATACTTTTGATCATCGAAAATACGTAGCTACAAATACGTACTGATGCAATAGGCCTATCTGTGGTATTATAACTGACCCACGGAAAAATGATGAATGAGCTGGTGGTCACGCGAAACGTGATACATGAAATTTTAGGCCCACCCTTAAATTCACCGGCCATAATGGTGGGGTGCTGGTTGCATGTATGCGATGTATGATAGAAAAAACCATTATTAGTACTGCAAAATCGCAGTAATTGTAAATTTTGCGCTCTATTCTAATGCAAAAACTCAAGACAATTGTTTGAGAAATCTTAGAACACGGATGCAGCATGCGTCAACAGGTGAGTAGTTTTCATAACAATTTTATCCCATTTTTTAATTTTTACTGACAATTGATTTTGATTGCAAGTTGGTAACACTTATCTACGTGTTGTCAACCAGTAATATGGTATTGCACAAAAATTCTTCAAAGTGGCAACTAAGATGAATTTGACGCCCGGTATGTTTTTTAGATTAGTCAAGTGCTAGTGACCTTTGTAACACCACATAACAGATTACCTGCTGAGTGCTGAAGCTAATTTACACTATACAAGGTGTTCCAGGGTAGAAGTGAAGCCTTCAACCCAGAAACTGTGCAACATAAACAACCGAGTCTATGTATACATGTTTGCCTAACCTTTGGGCCGCAGGAGCAGCGGTGTACTCTTTGAATTTTTTTTTTTTTTTTTCAATTTCGTTTAACGATTTTGAATAACTATACCTCAATTACTAAAATAGATAAAAATGCGCGGTTTCCTCTGGGAGAAAGAAAATTTTATCTAAATTATTGTAGTGTGGATGATTTTTGTGTTAGGTCAATATTCGAGGGTGTAAAGGACAAGTTGAAGAAGAAAACGCGTTTCAAATTATGAAATTTTTATCGTTTTTATTGAATTATTCAAAAATTTCTTCTCAATGATTTTAATAGATGTTTTCAAGAGGAAAAAGTTTGCTCTTTCCATTGCCGCAAACCTCATCTTTCTATCCTAATTACATCAAAAGTTATAAACATTAAAATTTCCAAAACTTTTCAAAATTATGTAAATTTTTGCAATTTTTAATTTTTGGATGACCATAACTTTTTGTGTATGTGTGTGTGTGTGTGTGTGTGTCGAGGTGAGGTTCGCGGCATTAAACGTAACGGTCTTCCCCCCTCCAGAAACACTTATCAGAGTGATTAGTTCTGATTAAAGTTTTTCATCAATTCTTAATTTTTTTTTTAACATCTCTTCATGTTGATCATTTTGACAGGTGCTTCTGGAGAGGGTAAGACCGTTGCGTTTTCTTCTTATTCAATTTGTCATTTACACCTTTGAATATTAACCTAACACAGAAATCATCCGCACTACAGTAATCTAGAAAAAATTCTCTTTCTTCCAGAAGAAACCGCATATTTTTATCTATTTTAGTGATTGAGGTATAGTTATTCAAAATCGTTACATCGTTAAACGAAATTGAAAAAAAAAAATTTCAAGTGTACCTATACCACTGCCTCTGCGGGCTGGAAGTTAGGCTGACATGCATATGTAGACTCAGTTTATGCTGTACAGTTTCTGGGTTGAAGGCCTTACATCTACCCCGGAACACCCTGTATCTATGATATGTTATATGTAGTATGTATACCATACTTACTGCGAAGTAAGTACTCTGGAACAACTCATCGTTTGCGATATGTCACACAATGCTTGATACTCAGGACTACTTCTTTTAGAAACGCTAACGCGGTAAGCGTACATTGATAAAACTACTCCAATTATGTTGAATACGAGTAAACTTGCGTTGATATTTCCTAAACAGTATCTGTTAAACGATGTCTTCGCCATTTATGTTTCTCTCCTGTTTTGTCGTTTTTATCAGTGTTCAAAAACCTCTTTTTTTTCTCTATTCATAGTCTCATAACTTGCTGGCCCAGCGAAACGTAAGTGTAAGTTTTAAGTGTAAGAAAAAAATGAAAGATGTCCTCTATTTGAAAATTCTGGGAAAAATAAATAAATATGGATAGATAAGTAAATGAATAATAATACACAGATACATTTTTGGAAATATTAATTAGTTCATCATGTTGCATAAATTATCACAAGTACATATGTATATCCAAATACTTACCTACGGGCCAGCTACCTACCAGTACCAGAGATCGTCACTTCATCAGGTAATAAGACTGTGTTATGCAATCATGCAATGCCTACGTATTATACATACGAGTACATAAGTACATTTACGTATGAATATTAGGGTGGAGTGAAAAAAATGGCGGGGTCTTGGGTTTTGCTAAAATTTTAGTGTTAAAAGGTTCGAGTAGAAACCGTTAGAGGTGAATTTTTAGACCCCCATAAGTGAAAAAAATGAATACGTATTTTAGAAACTTTCGGTAACTAATTAAAATTTCCGTTAACTCAAAATTCAAATTTAGTGAAGAAAAATGAAATCAAAACCAAACGTAACCAATTTAGACGCATGACGTGAAATACGACATTATGATCTCATGACGTCAAACTACAGGGTGCGCATCGCAATGCCATTTTCATTGACGACAAAATGTATAAGTTGATCACGCAAGTTCTTATCAGTCGATTATCGCAATTTTATTTTGATGCTTATTTTTTAACGCATACTGCAATTTTGTAATAATTAGCACATTAAACCTACCTACTGTACTGCCTACACAAGTAATCGAACAATTTTACAAGTCTGAAGCTTTGAAGATGTTACACTCAATAAAAGACAAGTGTTTTTCTCATTCGTAGAACAACTGTCAGTACGTAATTACTAATTACGTTACAAGAGCGGAAAGTACACGATTAACGAGTAAAAATGAAATTAATTCAATGTAAACGCGTGTTAATAACTCAAATTCAAAAGAAAATTTTCATCCCAAGAGCCCTAAGTACATATATTCGTACTTTACTCAGCGTAGTTTATCACGAGAGAGAAATCGCATAAGCTACGATGCGCACTACGCGGCGATCATAATAAAAATAAACGCATTATTTAGTGCATACTCGTATTTATCTGATTTATTTACTTCATGTAAACACGTTAGCGAGTAGCAGAGTGGGTGCTCGGCTGGTTACAAAGTTGGCATAAAGAGGTGATGTATACGCATAATAGCCTATAACACGTGGTGTTGCTGTGGAATGATACCGATACATACAGTAGGCTCTTAGAACATGATATATATACATATTATGTAGTATGTACTATGTAGCTGGCATCGTTAGAGAAATGTTGGAAGCTTATAAAGTAGTTGGAATGTAACGTGTGTAAGCCAGTACCTACCTAAGCATTGAATAAGTAAGTTTGTACATTATTATTCTCAAAGGCAAACAACCGTTATAAAGTAGGTATGAATGAGTGGGGTATATGAATAGGTACCTACATATATTATGTATAACATATAAACATACAATTTTGTACAGGCTATGAAAGAAATGCATATTGAGTGGCATTACCGTTGAAGCGGGAAATTAATACGTTAAATGCTACACTATAAACATGTTCATGCATAATACTCTACTCACTTACACGAAACAACATACGCAGTTTTTATTTTACACTGAACGTCATCAGCCTCTGTAGCAACAAATGCCAACGGTTAGGGGCAGCATCCGCGGCGATGGCCTTACGCGCATCATTTTCGATCGAGTCTGTCTTAATAACATTTTTTCTCGTCGCTTGATTAATTTGAATGTAAGGCGCCATCTGTTCATAGTGAAAAAGACCTTCTTGTAAACAAATTCTCAATTTCAAACTAACGCTACCTATCGCTCAGATGAGCAAAATTTAATGTAACGCTAACAGAGAGGGAGGGATGAAGTGGCCAGAGAACTAATAATAGTAATACCTACCATTTCCATAATGTAATAATAAACTTGTGACTTTTTAGACGGAAGCTTTCAGAAATCTATCTACGCAGCATTTTTTTTAAATACATAAAAAGACGAATAGTCATTCATACGTGGGTACATATATAATGCGTTCGAAAAACTTGCAACGTCCGGGTAACTTAGGTTGGAATTTATAAAATCACCATTTATTATGCTATTTGCTTAAGACGCAATCGCCAAAAAATGATCCATTTTTAATTTAACATTTTTTTCCCTTGAAAAATACCGTTGTAAAAATATTATTTCCCAAGGTAGCTGTAGTTACTGAGCTCAAAGATTATACAATAAACTTCGTTTAAAATAGATAGGCATCTCAAAGTAAAATTTTTGGACAGCGATTTTTTTCATCTGTGGAATTCATTTAGTTCGCAGGCATGACACCGCAGTCAATTAGCGCCACTGTCGCATGTTTTGTTTATTTTTTTACGTTTGTTTAGTTTATTTCTATTTTCCCAAAATGTAACCCGTCCTTACCTTCTGCTCTGCCCTGCTCTGTAACACTGAAAACAATATCATTTTCCAAGATGAAGAAAACGGAAACTATAGCTAACAACCACATATATTTTATTTGTAAAAGTAGTGGCGCTGATGGTGTCATGCCGGTGAACTATATAATGTAATTTTTTATTTCCATAAGACATAACCGGCCGTGACTGAGCTGTGTCATTAGCACAAAGGGTGACCAGCGAAGGATTCCCCAAATACACATATGGTTGCAAAATTTTCGAAATTTACTTGCAATTATGAATTTTTGAATTAAAATACAAAATTTCAATTTTTGACTCCTAGCGGTTTATTATTGAACTACGACAACAATCGTCATCTGTGCACCGCAAATTCCATTCACGTTAGGGCAGGGCCTAGTATCAACTATTGGGACAGTCAAGAATCTGTTGGAGCGCTAATGTGAGGTACCTCTTTGTAAGTTCAATAATGAACCGCTACGAGTCGGAAATTAAAATTCTGTATTTTAATTCGAAAATTGCTAGTAAATTTTGGAAATTTCGCAATCATAAGTGTATGATTGCGCTGATTGACGTCTTATCGGTACCTCTTCGTTAGTTTCATCAATTACCACCAGATATCAGACACTTTGCTTGACAGTCCCAATTGCTCATGGCATTTTTCAAAAAAGGCTGTCTTAGAAAATTAAGATTTCCAAATTATTCTTTACACTCAGGACATGAAATCAGTTTTTTACTGGTTTCACCGATACAAGTTTTCTGATGATGAATTAAATTTTTTTTATATGAATACTGATTAGAACATTTTTCACATTCACATATAAAAGCGCTCATTTTTATACTTTTTTACATAATCATTTCAATATTCACACGAATTCAAATAAAACAAAAGATGAAAACATGATTTTTCATTTTTTCCCCCTTAATTCATCAATCGGCAATTTTTTTTCAGGTTTTTCAAGAAAATATTAATATAATCACCACCACCAACACTACCAGTAAAACTGAGCAAAGTCAATATAAAAAATTAAAAAATTAAAAATTAAAAATTCTACTGAATTCTACTTTCTAGAGTTTGATTTGATGAGCATTTGCGTTTCTGCTTTTTAGTTTTTTCAATTCATTCATATAATTTTTCGTAAAATATATTAATGTAATATATCGACTTTGAAAGAAAAAGAAAGGCAAGGTAACTTGTACATGTAAGTGTAACTGTAATTCATCAATTTGAGTAGATGATGGTTTTAATAAAATAAATAATAAATACCGAAGATTTTCTTTTTTCTTTTTTTTTCATTGGAGAAGAAAATTCAAAAATTATAAACCGTAACCGAAACTAATTATTTCGGTTTGAGCTTTTGGGTTAATAATCATGATTTGAATTACGTTCACATTACGGTTTTCTCTAAACGCTCTCATTATGTGTTATGTGTTACGTGTTACGGTTTTGAATTATAAAAATTTGTGGTTCCGTACGGGTTTTTACCGGGTTTCAGTTACGGTTACGGTTAACATCCCTGCTCGTTTCACCACAGTCACCCATATAGTGGACTATAAAATTATGTAAAATCCCGACTGCGCATAAATAGATGCGCGATGAAAAGGATTTTATTGTTGATGGAAGGTAGATGGGACCCGCTGTAATTTACTAGCAAGTTTTGAAACAAGGGTATGCAGTATGCTTTGCAGTTTGCACCGACTGATTAACTGTTTTGAACCAGGGATGGTTAGCGTATTGCTTTGGCTATCGCTAACAGCTAAAGCTAATGACTATTTGTGCTTTCATTGGCCAGCTATTGGCTAATTTATCAGAAATGCAAGTGGCATATTAAAATATTCGTCTAAATTAGACCTGTTTGTTGAAAACGTTTTTATTATTAAATTTTGGAAATTTCGCAACCATAAGTGTATGATGGCGCTGATCGACGTCTCATCAGTACCTCTTCGTTAGTTTCATCAATTACCACCAGATATCAGACACTTTGCTTGACAGTCCCAATGGAAGAACGAAGAACGATCGCCGATTCGCCGATCGTATGAACGTTGGCAAGGTTGCAACAGTAAGGAAGGTCGTGCGGATCTCTATTGTCTATTTGCGTTATCTTGAAAGATCGCGTGATTCCAAAAATTTTAAAACGATTTTTTTTCGAGAACGAAAAATTTTCGAGCAAATTCGAGACCGTTGTCCCCATACGTCCCATACAAAATGGTATCGAAACGTCTAAATTAATTCGCATCGGCTAAACGCAGCCGTACAATCGGCGCAAAAGGGAGCAAAAGGAAGAAATTTTGTGTATTAATATTATGAAATATGAAGTTATCAGCGGTGGATAGACTGGATACTATTAAATTGTTGGAAAAGCAACGAATCAAACTTAAAAAACTTGGACAAATGAACATCATCGACGTTATACTTATATGGACTACTAATTCAAATGGACGATTTTGTCTTCGTTCGCAGTATAGCCGTTTCGTAGAACCAGGATATGGCGCATGCGCAGTGCGGCGATTGCCGTGAACACATGAGCCATCTGTGCATCAACGAATTTAATCATTCATTCCGATGGTGATAACTGATAAGTGTGCGGACGGAATTCGGCGTTAGCGTCATTGCGCATGCGCTATTTCCAGATTCTACAGAACGGCTATACCGCGGCCGGAGACAAGAAACATTCAGTTTTTTGCTAACAATTAGCAGTCCATATAAGTATAACGTCGATGATGAACATGGACAAAGTAAAAGATTCAAATTCAACTTTTATTCCATCATTTGTAGTGAATTTTTGTAGAAATATTCAATGGCTTCACAAGTTGAAACAATCAATTCATTTTCAATATGCATGATTATTTAAAAATTATTTCTTATCAGTTCTGATGTAAAAAAATTCGAGCAAATCACTTGCTGGCAGTGGAAACACAAATTACTCTACTCGCTTACTCGCTACTCGCTATTCGCTAGCGAGCATTCGCTAGTGTAAACAGCGCTTAACGGCTAGCTAACCATCTCCTGTTTTGAACGAGACAAACAGTTCATAAATATTGACCATTCATCCTTCGTTTATGTGTTTCAGAAGAACGATAATGAACGTTATGTACTGCGACCCGTTTCTGTCAAAGTTTTTCCAAAATATCTCAATTTTCAATTTTTTTCTTTTGATTTACATATACATACATCGATAGTAATCTGTGATCCTGATTGTTGAGACTTTTTGAAAATTCAATTTTTAATAGGTTTTATTCATGTTCAATGTTTCAATGTTCAAATTTAATTTACGCAAAATTCATTTAATCAATTTAAAATGTCTCAACAGTCAGAATTTCAAAATCACATAAGCAATCTGATAAAATAAATTTCATCGAAATCCATGCAATATTCATGGAATTATCTTGGGAAAAAGTGGACGTTGTTATTTTCACATCCATCGAACTCGCGTCGTTCATTACTGACTCATAACTCATATTTACTCGAATTACTTTAAGGATCCTGTCAACATCTCGCACTATCGCTTCACCGACATATTATTAGATATTTTCTGCATCAACAAAAATAGCTGTAAAATTATTCAAACCTAGGGTAATAAAAGAAAAGCTTTGGAAACGAAAAAAACATCTTGAAAGTAAATCGACTTATTCATAAAGAAAAGGGTTACGTGATTACATGTAACAAGAGAAGAGATCTGAAAAATGCTAATAAGGTATTCAAACTTAATAGAAGAAAGCTTCGCATATTTATTTAGATAATTTCACGGAATATCATCTTTCACATACACCTATAATTCGTTAAAATCTGATCCTCTGCAAAATTATCAACTTTTCAATTCAATTTGCACTCCGCAGTATATATGTTTATATGTTTGACTTCAAAATTGAAAGGCGTCTTACTTAATTTATCGTTTTTGGTAGATTTTTTGCTGCTGTGGCTATTCCGAATGGAAAAGGAATATCCCATTACAGAGAGATGTTTGAGGAATTTGTCTTTATTTTTGACATACCCTTTGATGAGATTAGAGTACTCACTGTTTACACTTTTAATTTTTAAACGATCGATTAAATTATTCATAATATTTTCATTAAATGAAAACTCGATTTAAACGAAAATGAAATACATTAAATTTTATCATTGTTTTCTCGGTTTTCTGATGACAAATATAGTAATTCACTAAAAGTGAACAGCTGAAAAAGAAACGAACGA
>QBDW01006875.1:0-30693 GCA_003261595.1 Maconellicoccus hirsutus
TACAATACAAATTATTACATTAATTTTGATATTCCCGATTTTATTAATACGAAATGGAAAACATAGAAATTAAGTTAAACGAAGTGATATCCGAAGATTTCCGAGCATTTCCGAATATTTATCACTTGAAAAAAACTAGTGGACTTTAACGCCTTGTCACAGAGCGTTCTTTCATGAGAACGTTCTTTGTTCTTTCAAAAATAAAATTCTTTGAAAACGCGTTCTCGTTCTCGAACCGTTCTCGAGCAAAAACGCGTTTTCTGACTTTGACGTTCTTCGTTCCCGTTCCGTTCCCGTTCTTGCAGCACTGCAATTTTTTGATAACTTAATAGCTTATGAGAAGTTAGAAATTGAGAAACATTTGATCACGGATTAGCTCTAGCTTTTATCTGTTATTTAAATGCTAATTAGTACAGTCTCTCACTGAGTAAACTAGTCAACCAAAGTACTGTGAGGTGCAAATCCAGCAAATGAGTGAACAATAGAACATCGGAAATACACCGATTGCCTGCGCCTATCTTTGAACTGAACTGAACCGAACCAAACCAACGAGCGCCGAGGACAGACGATAAAGGGATAAGACGATCCTGATCCTGCATCTTGCATCCTTTAGAGCATCAGAAGTATGGTAAGTTGAACTTTCATTTCTTTCGCATGATTTTTCGTTGATTTACGTATAACGATTAACGACCAAGACTTTTATTTGATAACAGCTTCGAATTTAACCGAAAATAAGATGATTGAATTAACACTTGTAGTCCAACGAACTCATTTGCTTATAGTTATAACATCCATCGTGAAACGCTGAGGAGCTTTGCCCAAAGTGTACGTTTGATCTTTACATGTAGAATGTATAGTGTCTGGTGTCTTGGGCACTACACTACTGCCAATATTTAGAAAATGGGGTAGAGAATGCGTGTGTTTAAAACTTTCGTTTCGCATGCTTATGACTTGGTCGATTTTTTTTTAGACGTTATCGCCGTTGAATCCGAAGCATTGGCTGTACTCCTTATCAATCGTCGTGATTGGTTTAGTCGCCTTACTATTCGCTCCAGGATTACCGCCATATGATGCTAAATTCACTGCATACGAGTGAGTAACAGCGCGTAATGGTAATTGGTGTTGTCGTTGGTAAACGAATGAGCCAGCGTAACGACGAATTATTACAATATACGCAGTTATGTTACCATGGTGAATTTTTTGTTCGTATTAGACTTGCGCCTACTAAGAAGCTGGTACATCGATTGAGTTTAAACGACAAGTTGGACGGCGCCGAACGATTGTTTGAGAATTTGATTAAAGGCCCGGAAAGTCTAGTGTACGACAATGTTACCCGCAGCTTATACACGGGTGTTCACGGTGGCCTTGTATTGAAGATAATCGACGATTCTCTGATTCCCTTTGTAAAATTTGGAAGATCTTGCGGTAATTTTCATTTTTTAGCTGACATTTTTCAACTGAAGCATGTGTATCACGCTGTGTGTACTAGTAAATCATTTTTACTGGACGCTCATCGAAATTAGTTTGATCACTCGAGGATCGAGCCTGGTACCCTTCTGATTCTGAAATCGCCGCGATGCTAAATACCCGAATATCAGTGCGCGTATCTGCGTACGGGTATGCGTAACTAACTACGCCCGTTCTGTCGGTGCTGGATAATATCGTATCGTATCATATTATGTCATATATCATATCATATCATATCATATCATACCATATCATACAATGTGTCGCAGAAGTCCCGCACGGTACCTTTTATTTTTGATGGGGGGGGGGGTTGACAGCGATAAAAATCCACCGGTTTTATACTTCTCCTGTGAGGCGCATTCTACGAGGGGGTTAAGAATTTTTGAACTACATACAGGGTGTCCCACAAACCACAAAACGTGTTTTTTCTCGAGAAATTTAAATGGAAAGGGTGTGTTATTATGTTGGAATCGAACACTACGCCCCCGTATGGTGTTGATGAAAAAAAATTTTTGCAATCGGTTATTAATAACTCCTTGGAGAAAAGAGATATGAAAAAATTTTTTAAACAAAAGTTGTAGAGCGTCAAAAATGGTTCAATTTTGTAGAATCATTTTTGCAACCGGTTCGATATTTCGCTGCTGGCAGCCGATATTCTTGTCAGAATTGTGATGAAAAAGCGTAGTCATGAAAAACCGATGACCCCAGCAATTAAGAGATAGAGAAAAAAGTTTCAAACAAAAGTTGTAGAGCAATATTAATTTTTTGTCCTATTCATTTTTGTAATCGGTTTGATATTTCTCAGGGTAATGCTCGAAAGCAAAGTTGCAATAACATCTGAGATACAAATTTCTTCTAGTCGTGGTTGAGAACCACTGAACCGGTTGCAAAAATTTTTTTTCATCATCACCATACGGGGGCGTAGTGTTCGATTCCAACATAGTAACATAACCTTTGCATTTAAATTTCTCGAGAAAAAACACATTTTGTGGTCTGTGGGACACCCTGTATGAAGTCCAAAAATTTTTAACCCCCTCGTAGAAAGCGCCTCACAGGAGAAGTATAAAACCGGAGGATTTTCTTCGCTATCACCCCCCAATCAAAAATAAAAGGTATCGCGCGTAGCATATGTGTTTGTACATATGTATCTAGGTTATAATAGGTATAAGTAAAGTGGACCGCTTAAGCAGAAAAATGAAAAAGCGCCCGCACCTTTTCGCGGTCGAGGTGCATCTGTTTACACATATTGTATGGAGTATGGCGTATATATTTTTTACATAGGCATAGGTATAGGTATAGGTATAGGTATAGGTAATGGTATAGGTACATTTCTGCGTTGCCCTGTAGTTTTGAAAATTGAATTTCAGAATTATCCGCTACCTATGTAATGTTTATCTACGCACGATAATCGGAGAGTTGAAATTGTACGCATATTGAACGTGAAAATTTTTTACGTTTTTAAAAGGTATGTTGGAAAAAGTGTAGTTTTAGAGTAGTCTGGTCAGCTATCAACACTGCCTACTGCCTGCTGCCCACTGCATATATCGGGTGTCTGGTTGATTGTAGCCCACACTTTCGGAGAACTTTTGCGAGATAATGATGTTTGGCAACGTTGATTGCTGCTTGCTGCTTGCTGCTGGCCGATTGTTGTGTTCAACGAAATGTAAGCAAATGCTGCTAACTTGCAATAGAAAACACTTGGATTAAGACGAAACTGCGAGTACACATACGTAAATGTAGTGGGTTGTTAACATTCCTCCTGTAACCGCTCGGGAAAATTGTAATTGCTGATTATCACTGTATCGGACAAATAAGTATACGTTTAAAAAATGCAATATCAAAAAATTGCTCAATTTTTAGAAAAATTAAAATTACAAGATCATACAACTTCAGTTGTTGATCAAGTGGAGTAATTTTTGTAATATGATAACCTAGAACATACACTTGTTTGTCCTACACAGCGATATTCCGCAATTAAAATTTTTCTGCGTAGTTACAGGGATCAGTTGGGCAACCCACCGTACCCGTATTGCCGTCTTAATCGGAAATCTGGTACAAATATGTATTATGATGCATACGCCAATGCTACGCTCCAATTTACTAGCATAATTACAGTCAATCACGTACAACAGTATATACTACATACTACATAGACGTACTACATATACGAGTACATTACTTCTTTACTGCCAGCTGTTACTGTTACATCCACATATACGTATTACATACATAACTAGTGAACTACATGTTTACTTCACGCTCTTACACGTTGTAGTACTGTTTAATTTTATTTGCCTTCACTTTCGTGCATCGCCTTGCTACTGCTCGAGCTTCAACGCTAAACAATCATAGTACCTTCTACCTTCTCAATTTTTGTCAGGTATTCGATCGAATGTTCGTATGTTCGTTGTTTTCTGTTACTAATCGTAATCGCATGACGCTCTTTTTTTTTTTTTTTTTTTTTTTTTAGAAGGAATACACCAGGAGCATATATGTGGTCGACCACTTGGCTTACATTTGGATTCCAAATCTGGAAGTTTGTTCGTGGCGGATGCCTACTACGGATTATTCAAAGTTGATACAACTACACGTAAGATACAAATGCATAGTGTATCCTACTATCTGTTTCTGTATACCTTAGCCTGAGTCGAACCAAGCCTAGCTAATTGTCTCGTTAATACGATAACTTCAGGTCAAGTATCACAAATCGTGCACCCAGAAACCGTAATCGCCGATAAGCGAGCCAAGGTTTTCAATTCTTTATCCGTTGCTTCGGACGGTGCGGTGTACTGGACGGATTCTGATAGTAATTTCGATTTGAAAAATTTATTATTTTCTATGCTGGCCGATGGAAGCGGACGGTAAGTTATTGTAGGCGGCGCCGCGTACGTGAGGTTTTATTTGTATGTACCTCTACCTGTACGTATGCCCAATCTACCGCCTAATACACCCTATCGTTTCTTTTTTCCATTCATTACGCTTGCTTTTCCTATGTAAATTAACACAAACGTATGGTTCGCTTTCCTTACTACGTGATAAATAACGCCTTTATTTTTCTTTTCTGTTCTCTTTCTCTCTCACTCTCTCTCTCTTTCGTCGAACGCAGTTTAATCAAATACGATCCCAAAGATGGAAGCAATACTGTACTCTTAGACGGATTATCTTTTGCCAACGGTGTCGTTTTGTCCGACGACGAAAGTTTCGTTTTAGTAGCGGAAACTATAAAGTGTAGAATCCTCAGGTACGTAATGTGTAGCGTGTAGTTGTGCCGTTGTCTACGCATTCGGGTAGGTAAGGTAGAGCTAGAGATATAGATAGAGTAGATCTGAGTAACGGATGACCGGGTGCCCGGCTGCCCGGCTGCCGCTTGCCAGTCCTATTTGGAAAATAAGACGGCCTTTAAAAAGCCGTATTCACCCGTCGTCAGTTGTACGTTCGAGCTTGAAATTGAGAAATCGAAGTTTATGGTGTATGGAAAGTCGATCTTTGATTGCAATTTGCACAAGATGATTAACTTATCCAATCGAGAACAGACTTACGCATTGTTAGTAAGCCAAAAATCGAAAGAAAAAAAAACTTTATATCGTGCGAAACGAACAGGCCTTCGATCTTGAAAGAATAAATTAATTTCAGTTTTACAAAAAGCGGAACCTACGTAGGTGTACTTAACGGTAAATTTGTTTTTATTCGACTCTGTTCCAACTTCCTACCCATTTCTAGTTCTTTTCCTACCATTTCCGCTTCGAAATCGAAAAAACAGTACTGTAGTCGATTTTTCGACGGGGAGAGCGGGTGGGGCAGTCGGTTAGACAGTACACCTAGACAGTAGACGGTTGATAATTAGACACCCGATCCACGTTACACGTAACGTATACGTGCACGTGGACGTACAACGTACTCCATAGTACATACCACATCATATGCTACAAACGAGTAGACATTAGACATATGTACATAGACATACTCGTATTCGTACGTACAAACATTCGCGGACATTAAATTCATGTACATAGACAATGGACATACGTGGTACATGGTTGTACGTTCAGATAATTATGTACTCCTACTCCTACATAGGTAGGTAGAGGTCAGAGGTACGTAAGTAGTAATGAGGTGAGGTTTTGTTTTGTTTTGTTATCACAAAAAAATTAATAGACAAAAAGTATCCTCTCAAGCAACAATTAACCGCTTTTTTTTTCTTACACACGCGTAAAATGCAGTGCACTACGCGGTGGTACACTCCATACTACATAGTATATTTTTATATACAGTATGTATGTATGTACTAAAAGTATTGTCAATACATATTGTAGCGACGTCTGATTGCTTTCTAGCTTCCCGCGGTTTTTAGACTGATTAAGAAAACGCAAATGGTAATGATAAGCGTTCCCTCGGTGAAATCGAAGAAAAATTAATTAATTTTCATGTGATATCAGGAATCAATCGAACACCTTATACGTCTGTCTAATGTCTATAAATGTATGCATATGCATATGTGTATGTACTGTATGTACAGTACGTCTACGTTTACGTACATCTACGTGATATGTATGTGTATGTACCTCTACCTATCTTTCTAGCTAATACCCGCTTGCCAGACTTATACGTGAACGTAAACGCTACTTCGCCATCAAATGTGACGTTTCGTGTCGTAGGTATTATCTGAAAGGTGCCAAGAAAGGAGAATACGACGTTTTTATAGACGGCCTTCCTGGTTTACCGGATAATTTGAAACTCGATGCAGCAGGAAATATTTACGCGGCACTTGTTATTGCTCGAGACGACGAATTGACGCCTACCATAGTGAAAGATATCGGACGTTATCCTTTGATAAGAAAAATTGTTGCTCGACTATTGGCCATTACGCAGTCCACCTTTCAGTCGCTCGATTACCTTTGGCCGAGCAGCCATTTGCAAAAACTCGTTCATTCGGTAAGCGAAAGTGGTACGGAGATATTTGTTATAAATCCAATCCAACCGTCCACCTACTGTACATATGTGCAGAATACATGTTTTCTACGTTACCCGTGGTTGTTGAACTAATGGTTTTTCTTTTCGCTTGTTCGCAATTTTCACAGATTGGCCATTGCGAAACGTTTTTGAGTTTTATGCCGCAAATAAAACGAGTTACCATCGTCAAACTCGATAAAAATGACGGTCACATCGTCGAAAGTTTGCATTCAACGGACGGCCGTATTTCCGGAATTTGTGAAATGCAGTTGGTTGATGAATACGCGTATTTAGCTTCGCCGTTCAATCATTATCTAGCCAGAGTGAAAATACAACAAAACGAATAACAAACTTATCGTAGTATGATGCAATGCAAACACGTGTGGTTTGCTGTGTAGTGTGTAGTATCGTTTAGTGGGATCCGGGATGGCATCGGTTAGTTTTATTACTTATTACCCTATTACCACGTATACGTAGTTACTAGTTACGTACACGTACTTGTTAGCCATTATGCCAAATTGTTTACTCATTAGCACATTTGGCGTTTAGTGACTGCGCGGTATCGTACACGGTATCTTATGCTAGAAGTGTACAACGCGCTAGTGTAACCGCATAATTATTCGTCGTCTAGATGCGATACGATGCAACTGTGTCAACTCAATCATCGATCGATCAAGTTTACTTAAATCACCGTAATTATTTATGTACCGATGGTCGCCGCTACTTACTTGTACTCTTTGTTGAATAATTTTTTGTTTTGTTATTTTTCTCTGTTTTCGTTGTATGTATTTCTCGTTTTATTTTAGTCGATGCGAAAATAAATGTTAATTTTCAATTCAGTCGAACTGATATTTTTTCTCTCCTTCTTCTCTCTAACATTCCCCCGCCACTCACTCAACGTTGCCGATCGTTTTTCCAACGTTTCGGTTTCGGATAAACGAGTAATTGAACAACACTGATACAGGTAATAATAATAATATAATAATAATAATAATAATAATAATAATAATAACGGAAATAATGAAAAAGATCAGTAATCAACAGAAAAACTTGGGTCAGAGTTTTGCTATTTAAACGCCTTCGTCGATAGGTTTATACTGAAGCGGATCGGCCATTTCGCAAGAACGATTGTACTCTTGAATATCCAAAGCGACTTGGCAACTTTCACGAATCAAATCGTCAACATGGTCCAAATATTTACGAATTGTTTGAACACATTCGGGAGTCCCAATGGCACCTAAAGCTTCGATAGCTTCGTGCCTCACCATATTATTTTCACGTTCATTTTCCGCTACTTGTACCAAGGCGCGAACACTCGCTGGATTTTGTAATTGTCCCAAAACAAAGGCGACTTCGTGTCGAAACAAAACGCTTTTCGCGTGAAAACCTAACGACAAAACGAACACGATATCTCACACATTTACGTAAATCAGAATCGCGTTAATTGGTCGTATAGAGCTGGTACGTAGATGCACGATTCTTCGCGTTGATACTTGAAACGATAACAAATTACCTTTCGTAATAATATCGACGCTGGAATCTGTATTTAAATTTCGCAACGCGAACATGGCACGATAACGCTCGAATATCTCGAGATTTTCGTTCAAGTACATCTCTTCTAATGTCGATAAATCTGTTTCGCAACTAGGCGGCGCAGGATCGATGGTGCCGTAAACGTTGGCATCAATTTGTCCACCACTGCTCACGTAGTCGAGCCGATCTAAAGCTATTCGACAAGTCTCCGCTATTTCCGTTACGTCGCATCTTTCGTATTTGTTCAAGACGTCGATGGCCCGTTTGTCACCGATGGCGCCTAATGCTTCGGCTGTAACATAACGAAAGTAGCGATTAAAGCGCAGAATAAGCAATCGCAACGTAATTCTTACCGGCTTCGTGACGAACGACAGTTTCTTGCGATACGTCATTCAACACGCTAATAAGAGTGGACATAGCCAGTGGATCATTTATTTGACCTAGACAATAAGCGAGTTCGTGTTTCAACAGAGCTGATTTGTCGTCGAAACAATCGGCAATGTATTTTATTGATTCGTGATTTTTCAGGTTTTTCAAATAAAATAAGGCTCTGAATCTTTTACTTAACGGATATCGATCGTTCTTCAAATCCGCTCCGATACTACGAACGTAACGATCCTCTACCTCCATGGTTCAGGAAAGGAGTCTTGCAGCAACCTATACGCAGCTGAAACACTACCATTCGGTTAACTGATACTCGCGTCAATAATTAGCTTACCCAGATAGCCGAACGATATGACTAGGAATAATAGGACTATTTAGTAAAACCGAATACCGCCAAGTAGAAGACTGCGAATATGATTGTTCAATTGTTGTCAAAGTCAATGCCGATCCGAATGCGTGTGTTGGAATAAAGTTCTACATTTAATAACACAATAGCATTGGTACACTTTTCGTAATTTTTGTTCGACACAGTTACAGAAATGCGCAGAGAGTTCAGCCGAACGCATTCGCTTCGTTTACACCGCGCTTTTTCAGCTACACTTTATTTGATGCAATCTCGAAAAAAACTACATTTCAACATCGATTTATCCATCTATTATCTTACCATAATTATCTATTTAATCATAGCCGGAAAAAGTATTGATAAGAATTATATTATCGATCCTATACAAAGTAGACGCGTACGTACCGTTATCGTTCCGTATTCAAATTAGCAGCTTCTTCCTTCATGCCATCGATCTTACAAGGGATATCGTGCGGCACGAGCAGGTAGAGACAGTCGAATTTCAGAACCTTGATGCAGGGCTGCCACACACTACGTTTTTGTACCAGTCGCGTTTTTTTTTTTACGTTCGTCGTATTGTATTGGTCGTCAATATGTTTTTTCGAATATTATAAAAAACAATATTTTTCAAAATCTGAGTGGTGAGAAGGGTCAAAAATGATCACCAATTTCGAATATTGTCCACCTACAAAAGAGAATTTTAAATAAGACGTAAAAAACGAAGTAGTCTAATAAAATAAAAAATCAACAATAAATCACGAAAATATACGTGTTTGTTCAGTACATTGTAATGATATTTACCGATTTTTTGGGATCCCGATATTTATAAAGTACGTTTTGGTTTTTTTTTTTTAGACACGTTGATACCAGAACGATGACAATAAAAATTAATTTTTTTTTCACTGCGATTGAATGTAGCGCCTTTACGTTGCACATATCATCTAGACATTGTTTTGATCTCTTCATTTTTTTTCCACTCCTTAAATTCTAACAATAGTAATTAGGAAAAGTAGAAAATTATTTGCAGTGAAATTCAAATTATATATTTATGACATACCTTTCATTGAAGGAAATGATAGAAACGATACATTATCATCACAATTAGAGTGAAGTTTTAAAATATGGCACTTGAGGTTGCCTTTCCGATTAAATTTTCTACCACACACTGCACAAATAAACTCCTCAACAGACTTTTTCATTTTTAAGTGAAGTCGACTTTGAAAGGTAAATAGTAGCATCTTTGGAATGAATAATACTTAAACATATAGGTAAATAATAGTAGGTATCTAGGTAATAATTTGAACATTAAAAAATCCAATAAGTCTTTCTAATTAATTCAAAGGTGCTACACACCTTTCATTCCAAAGTTACTATTTTCTATTTTGTATAAGACTTTCTAATTAAAGACTTTAATAAAAATTGTGTTGATTGCGTTAAACTAGTTGCACTGCAACATAAATTACAATAAATTAAAAATAAAAAAAAAAAAAATGGTTCTACATTATAGGGCAAGTGTGTCAAATTCAAATTATTTCAAAATTAAAAAAAAAAAAAAAATAAAAAAATATCATTTTAATGCCAAAACACCAAAGTACACGCCCACAAACGTTTTGTATGGCTGGCACGTTTAGTACACCGTTAGGACGCAGACGCTCGTCCTTCACGCTGCAACGCCTCTGTATCCTGCGCGCACATTACTTTTCCCCTTCTGTGCTTGGGGTCCTAGAATTATGTTGGCTTCACTTTAGCTCTTGTACGGTAGAGCCTAGAGCGGTACTGGTACATCATGTTATTATATTTTGTCGAAGATTCTATTTCTACTTCACAGTATGCACTTACATTAGCTAGTAGCTGTGGACAGTATGGACCTCAGCTGTACACGTACAGCTGTATCTACCATGTTTCTACACTCAAGTCTCAAGCGTCCTCACTCCACAGTCCACACTCCACAGTTCCACACCACAACGCAGGCGAGACGCGATGCGTTCTTGAATTATGATATTGTATGATCTGTTGCTGTACTGTTCTTTACTCTTTAGTTGTTCGCCTTTACTTGTTGAACATTGTCGTATTCAGTGGTTGCACTTACATCGTGTGTAATAATATCGAGTGTATTACGAATTATGTATTACAATATACGGTGTAATTATCAAGTTCGTGATTATCTGACGACTACTTAAAAGTTGTTAATTTGTGAAGTGGTGTAAAATCATATCGCTGCGGTGTGTATATTTGTGCAAGGTTCAATAATATTGAATGGTTCACTTCTCGTTGTTTATGTTGAACTATACGTTTCGTTATGTCGCATCGTATGTTGGCTAGCGGGTCTGTTGTGAATTGTGAAGTATGTATGACACGTGTGTTTGTTTCACTTTGCTACATGAATGTAAAATACCTTTACAATAATTATAATGGACTGTTTGTGTTGACTCGCTACAGCCGTGGTCGCAGCCATTCATTGGTTTCGGATATTGTTGCCTTGCTGCTTCGTTCCTCGGTTTTCTATCGGACAATCATGATTTTGTGCGGCTGATTCGTGCAAGTTGGGACTGTACGTGCTAACTTGACTTATTCGGCATTTGCGTACCCGATTGGTACGGGCTGAAGTTGGCCGTTTCATCAGCTCAAATTGATTTCATTGCCACTGGCACCACTGTCACCGTGCTGACTTTGTCACGAATTGCGTCGCCCACGTCTAATCAGTGCGCAGACTGAACGATATTATCATTACGATAACGAATACGCGAAAAGACAGATTGATTTTCTTCAGTTTCATCGATAATTCAACAAATGTTTCATGGTCAGGTCACGATCAAAAAGCCACTTTGGGCAGCGACATATCGATCAGATGTAGTTCACGTGTTCGTGCTAGCAAGCTAACAACCGTATCAGTAAGTCGATGGTTTGATGTTCTTTTTGTTGCGGATAGTCGTCGCTGTGTGAATTGAAATTTTCACGCGTCTTTCAATTAGATAGTTAGTAGTTACGACGTAGTAATGCGACGTTTCTTTTCCATTTTTTCATTCCCTTCGTACTTGTTAATCTCGTTGAAAGCTCTCGCTTATTTCGACGGCGTGTATAAATTGTAAAAGAAACAACTCGACTCGAATTATCGAATCGCTGAATTTGGTAACGTCGTTCGGACGGCCCGCGATGCGTAATTTTAATTATTACGTAGTATGTAGCATTGTAGCTGGCTAGCTAGCTAGCTAGCTATTAGCTACTAACTATGTACGAGTATTAGCTGTTGAAAAATCAGTGCTCTTTGGTGCGCAATGCGCATTCGTATGCGTTGTTCGTTAAGTGCGAAGATCGGTTTCGAACTCGCGACGAACCATACCTACAGTATATTGTCGGTGCGATATGACGTTATCCATTCGGCTTATCGGCTAAAACTAATTTCATTTCATTCGAGTTGAGTAATATGCTTTGTCGGGTTCGTTGAGAACTTGCTTAGCGGCAACAATGAACATTTTGGAATCATGTACATACTACGTGGTTATGTAGTATGTACCGATGTAGGTGAGATTAGGTAAAGGTATATACACGTGTATACAGGTGGGTTGCTATTGCTAGTGTACCACACTCCACACTACCTTTATTAGACGCGGCATTACTACTGTATAGCCCGTCCGGTTGATCTTGGTACCCCTCAGCGCAAAAATCCCATCAACGTAGCTGACGCGTAAAAAGTGGCCACACTTACACAGGTTACAAACAACGTAAATAGGGACGTCAGTGCGTGCAAATTATAGCACAAAAAAAATGTACGAAAAAAGTAAATTATCGATTATTAATGACTCTTTTTGGTTTTTAAATTATTAATATCAACTTAAATTATTTATTTTATTAAAATATCAATTTATAAATATCAATCAGGGTTCAAAATAATTTATTCGTATTATTCATCTGTAGCGGAGGGATTTTTGCGCTGAGGGGTGCTAAGATCAACCGGACGGGCTGTACAACGGCTACGGAGACGGGAGTGGAAATAACATTGGTCATTCATTTTAGGTGGCACTACCAGAGCCAGAGGGATAGGGACTGTTCCAAGTACATTTGCTTGTGTGCAATGTTACTAAAGCGGCGGCGGCGGCGAATCTCGCAACGTTGGTGGCATACACATGCCTCGGCAATTATACGCACCGAGTGTGTGTATCCGTATGAAAATTTGCGTACGCATTGTTGGATAGCCGACTACGCGTATCACAGAAAACTGCTTAGTACAGAGAAACGTTCTGAGACCCGAAATGCGGTCTCTAAAAGTCGGTGTAATTTCAAAAAACGGCACTATATATCAATTGCCCTGAAATGAAATGAAACATTAGGTGCCTCGTGCCTTTTTTCATTGACCAGGAGCTAGGAGTTACAGCTGAGTAGTAGGTGAGGTGAAGTGTGGTGTGGTGCGGTGCGGTGCGGTGCGGTACGGCAATAGATGGTAGCCGCATTCGGGAAGAAGGCGAGAGTGAAAACGATAATACAAAACAGGGCGATAATTGGCAACGATGGCGAATGATTTTAGTGAAGTAGGTAGTAGGTAGTTACTTAGGTACATCTACATCGCATATGTGGAAAAGGAAAAGACTATAAAATGTATAGCGAGTACACGAGTAAGAAGGCGAACGCGTACGCGAATGCGAACGTTAAACGAAATGAATGAAAGAAGACAGCTGCCGTTGCCGTATCGACCTATCGCGGTACAGATGTGCATGTTTGATACGTATCGGACAGGTGAAAATTATTTACGAACACGCGGCAGAAGCTGGCTTTAGGATATCGTACCTACCTAGTACCTACTACCTACTACCTAACATGATGCACGACTTGACTACGAGTACGAGTATATTCGTACCCGTACTGGCCGTACTCGTGCCTAGGCTACCTACTGTATTTCATCCACATTACGAGTAGATGCGGTAATGGTGAATCGAGTATGAACAGCTATTTACGCGTCCCCTCCCTCTCATCACATTTGGCGGTCTTGGTTCTCTTACGAGTATAATATTCGTATTCCAACTTCCAAGTTTGACGAACCGTATCCTTTGTCCTCGATCCTGTGTAATGTCGATGTTAGCGCGTAAGTCACGTGTCTACTTTATAGTTTATACATACTCGTACTTACAGTATGTCCGGTTGATGTTAGTATCCCTCAGCGTCAGCGCCAGCGCAAAAATCCCATCAACGTAGCTGACGATGACGCGTTAAAAGTGGCCGCATGCGAGATGCGACACTTGAACAGATTACGAATACGTGCAACGCGACGTAAATGAGAGACGTCGGTGCGTGCGAATTACACGACAAAAAAAAACTAAATCATCGATTATTAACCCGCGAGTGGTCGCACCACAGGGGAATCTCCGTTTTGATGACATACAAATTTCAAACGATTACAAACGTTACCTGGTAGAACAAAATATTGAAAAACACATGATTTGGCGCACCGTAAAGGGAATCCCCGCATTGATAATATTGTCCAAGGGACGCACAGTGGAACAGATTCCTGTCTTATGGGGAGTTTTTGAAGCCGCTGAATCCAAATTTTATGTCAGATTTACCCTCAGATGCACATGGACCCCAGGGAGGAGGGGCTAAAATCAAAATTTCGGGTTTTTTCAAGTTGGGTATCAAAATTATGCGAAGATTCCCTTACGGTGCGACTCGAACATGCATTTTTAAATCGCGGGATTTCCTCTACGGTGCGCCAAAACATAGAATGTGAAATCATCGAAGGGTCTGCCTCATGAAGGTTAATGGTTATCAACTGAAGTTCTTCATTTTAACCAAAATAGGTAACGATTTATAAACGTCGATTGGGGTTGAAAATAATTTATTTGTATTACTTATCTACTCGCACGTTGACGGGATTTTTGCGCCGACGCTGAGGGGTAGTAACATCAACCGGACGTACTGTACGTATACTTATTATTAGCATTATCACGCATATAAGCGTACGTAATATGTAGTATGTCTAGTGTCTATGTAGTCAGTAGTCATTTAGTCTGATACGGTGCAAAATTGCAGGTTCAAAGGTACGCTTACGCATTTGTGGAATCTAGCTTTCGTACTTACAGCGGCGTAAGTGAATAGACATTGCCGTTGCCGTACGAATTTGAAACATCACAATTGCAACGTCGAGACATCGAGAAAACATGGAAGTTGGAGGATACAGCCGCGGCCGTAGGGGCAACGGGCAAGCAGGATGGTGAATTGAATGGTGGATGGTGGAAGGTTCGAAAGTACGTGTGTTGTGCGCGCCGCGCGTATTAGTAGACAGTAGACAGTTGGTTGTTATTGCGTTACCGACTAGCGACTAGCTGTAGTCCTACAAGAAAAAGGCCAGGAAACACCTGGCCACGCTGCTATTGCTTCACGCGCTCACACACGCACACATGTACTCTCTCCGTTGACGATTGTGCCGTATGTCTTTGTACGTGTTTGTAATACAATACAATACAATACAATACAATACAATACATATAAGACGTACACGTACTCGCACTCGCACACGCACACGCACCCGCACCCGCACTCGTAACCGTACTCGCACCCAACGTACCGATTACGAAAATACCCTCCTCGTGGACTTGAATCCTGATTGCGAAGCTGAGTAAACGTGGGCCAGCGTGTAAGGCTGCTTTTTCAACGTAAACTTGAGTAGGAATTGGAAACGCAAAAGCATTATGCATGTGTGTGTGTGTGTGTGTGGGGGGGGGGCTGTTGCTAACTGGTTGTATTGCTAAAGCTAGTTGCACTCTGTCGCCTTTCTTCGTCTTCGTTTTGGCCATTGCTGAATGAGACGGCGGCAGATGGAGGTACTTTTGTTAGCTGGCCCTGTTGTTTGCTGGTTACCATCGGCCATCGTTTTTCTTCTCTTTTTTTCTTCTTCACACTCCGTCTCCACATTACACATAGGTACGTACTTACAAACATACATGCGTGATGTGTGTATCATATACTACAGTAGATAGAGATACATGTACATACATATTTCCATGCATACGCAATTACACATGCGTACACACACACACACACACAATATTTATTATTTACTGTACGTTGTATTGGTACAGCAGAAATACGAATAGTTTCGCTTCGACGTTAATCCCTATTCTTGGAATCGTTTGTTGCCTGTTATATGTTCCTTTACCCTTATCTTCTTTTCTTTTCACTTTTTTCGCTCGTTGGGTTCCTTTATTCCTTCTCCCCACTTGTCGCTTTTTTTCAATGCCAGCAGGCGGCAGGCGGCATACTGGTTCTAGGATTCCTTATTGTCGCTATTGTTATCCTTTTCGCTTGTTTCGCTGTATCAGTTGCTGGTTTTATTTCGCTTTCCTCGATGTACTGGTATGGTGGACTGCGCTGGGGAGTGACGAATGCCACCGATGGTAGTACCTTACCTACTAACTTCTTGGTATTTGTCGACGGTGTGTTAGCGTACCATTAATAAAATGGGGTTAGGTTACGGGTACGGGTTGTTTTATTGGAACTGGAAACGCGTTTCGACTAATTTTCATAACTTTTCTCTTATGTTTTTCAGCGATAGTTTAGGGGGATGGCCGATCTACGACTAGTAACATTGTAGACAGGCCGTGACTCGTGGCATTGCTTTGGTAATAATTTGTCGCCTCGTGCGGCATGCAAATAGTATTGCACCAGTCCCGGCCTGTTTGCGACGATGACGGAAAAGAAAGCAGACCGCCGCCACCGCCACCGCCACCGTGTTGTATGGACAGAGTACCTAAGTGTCATCACTGTGCACGTACACGTAAGCGTTAACGTGGTACCTTATAAGCCGAGCCGCGTGCAAATTATGTTTCTTTCATTATTCATATTGCACGTGCCCCGGCTTATGACGCTGCGAATGCACGTTCGTTCATTTTGCATAGTACTCGGACGTTTTATTGTTCCTGTTCGGCTCGCCGTAAAAGTACGACTAACACTAAGACGCTACAACGTTGTACGTACCGTGTGTTTTATGTTGTGTAACGTCGCGCCCATGAAACTATAATCTTAAAGGGAAGGGACATCGTATACACTTATCGTTAAACTGTAACGACATTTTGGGTGCTCGGGTGGTTTCGGACACTCACGCATACATTACAGTTTAACGATAAGTATCGTAAACTACGCAACGTGAAGCTATCGCTATCTCTCTCCAACAAAGCCACCACTCCCATGCCACAGTTGCCGCAGAATGAACAAAAATGTAAATTTGCAAAATGGTGGTAAACTCGTATTACGCCATTTACCTATAACTACTTACTGTTTTTAAAAAAACGTGTTCCTCCGATTTGATTAGCGAATTAAGTCAATATGTTACGCAGTATTTTTAACACTCTTTTACGTGTTCCTACTACCTAGTACCTAGTACCTAGTACCTAGTACTCGTCACTCGACTACTCGTAAACCTTAGAAAATCGCATTCACTTGAAAGTACTCTGTACTCGTAGTTTACTGCCGCGCTACGTCATTTTTTTTGTGGAGAAAAATCGATTTTTGTTTTCACAAAAAAGCCAAATTTTTGTCCTTTTTACCGACCCCTCCGCCGGCGAGGGGAAGAACGCTACATCAAAATGGACACCACATTTGAATTGTACGCGTTCCAAAACGCCCTTACAGCCAATAAAATGATTTTGGCGCGCTGCCTCGTGTAAACGTCGGGTAATTGTAATTGATCTTGGCCACCTGATAAGTGATCACTGATGACGAAAAATTTGGCGACGTTATGTTACATCGAAGACGAAGAGGATCCGAGAATACTTACGACAACACAACGTTTATGCCGCGCCATGTAAATAAAACATACCGTACGCGTACGCGTACGTATTTGTAGTTGTACCTACTTGTATTGGATTTCATTTTCACTCGTTACTGTACACGTATTACGTATGTATACCGTATATCGTGTACAATACGTGTGCGTTTGTTATTCGGATTTCTATTTTCTTCGAAATATAAATGTCGTTTAATTTAGTTTTTTACTGGTGGGTTCATCTCGCCATGTTCTATCGCAGCCACAGGTAGACTGTAGATAGCTGATACCAGACACTAGATACTTTGATATCATCGACGGATTTTTATTCTACTTATTGAATTTGAGAGTCATTAGCTGGTATCGTTATGAAGTGAGCAATGAGCATCTTTTGGCCACAACATCGGTTAGCCCCACACAGGTGGCGGCTGCGCTCTCCCTTTCCTAATCTTTTCACTAGCAAGTAGCAAGCTAGCAACGTTACCAGTTTTCGTCTGTTGAGAAAGTTGACCGCGTGTACGTTTTTCAAATGATATAGGTAGAGGTACTTGTACTTGATTTACATAACGCCAACACTTGAGGAAAATTAAAATGATGTAATTAAATTTTATTCGACTGTAGTGCAAACCACAATAAAATGCTGTAAAAAAAATATCCAATTTCACAATAAAAAGGTTACTTTTAAAAATTTTACAAACGATACACGCTAAAATAAAATTAATAATTAGGTATACAAAAAGAATAAAAGTTCTCAGTTTCGTTACACGAATACGAAAATTATACCGTGCACATGTACATGTACGTTACGTACATAAATACATGGGCGTACAATTTCAGCTAACACACGTAAAAACATACGCAAACAAAAGGCGAAAATGACGGATAAAAATAATTTGAGAAACTGTTTTTAAAATATTTACTTTACAAATACGAATACGATTACGATGCGATGCGATGCGATGCGACACGACGACGACCAACGACGATGATTACTTGAAGGATGCAAGCTATGATTGATCATTTTCTGCGACAAAAACAACAACACGTAGTAGTAGTAGTAGTAGTAGTAGCAGTAATAATAATAGTACTAATAATAACAACAATAATGAAATAATATCGACGACGGCTAGGAATAGGGATTTACAGCATCCACCAGCGCTACATCTCTTCGATAACGCAATACGTATTACGTATACGTAATAGTAATACTCGTACAAACGCAAAATAAAACTTACGCTAACAGACAGAAGCGAATACACATGGTATGCGCACAATTTATGAAAAAAATCAATTGTCAAAAGTGTAACGTTACATGTCGCAACGTGGTACTCACCAAACGTTAATGGAAGGAAGGAAGAAAGAATATAAAATATCCGAATAATATAGCAGAGAAAAAGATCGGAGTTTGGGAACGGCACTTTCGTTTAATCGTCTTCATCGCTACCGGATTCTGGGGAAAAAATTACGTATTAAATTCAAGTTGAAATTTGCGTTGTGTTGCGCGGCGCAACTGCGCTTGTATGTAGTTTACACGCGTAGCTAAGTATAAGTACGTCTGCGTACACGGAACCGGGTTTCGTAAAGGTGGATATACACTATGCGCGATGCGCGCGAATCATGCACGAATTGAGCGAATCACGCATAAAGTAGTGTATATACGTTGATCCGTTCATCATTTGATGCGCACCATCAAAATTTGCGGGGCTTCTCCGCGAGGAGGGAGAAATTCGCGCTTAAGGGCTTGCAAAATTATATGCATCAAACCACTCTCTCTCTTTCTCTCTCTCACACGTCGTCTTCGAATTCGACTCATTTGTATAATTTTGAAGAAGGTGTAAATTCAAATAATTGATACGCGTCGTGCGTCGTACGTCGTACAAAGCTCAAAAAAGTATCGCATTTCGCATGTAACATCTACCGTCTGACTGTGCTCGCAGTTGCTATACTTGGTACACACCACGAACGTACTAACTATATCTGGATATTTCACTAAGCGAAGTTGGTGGACTGTAGAGCGTGTCAAAAGGTGCGGTAAGGGGAATACGTCAGACACGCCCCCTCTGGGAAATATTTCTAGTCGTATACGAGCGGATTAATGCGAGTGTATTGAAATTTTTTGAAATTTTAAATTAATTTGAAAAATTTCTACTTTTTTTTGCTGTTCTTGACTACATGTAAGCAAAAGACATAAAAATTAACATTTAATTTTTCATTTCTCATATTTATAATTGATTTTGGGATCTTTAAATAATATCTAAATACTTGGAACTCGAACAGCGTAATAGAAATTTTTTGGTTTTTATTAAATACCTCCCCCCCTATGGGGCCAAAATTCTTGAAAGTTGGCCTAGGTAATTAGAGTACCATACCTCAAAAACTGTTGTGGGTGATTTTGATTTTTTTCAAAAACTTGGGGGAGGAGGTGCCAAAATGTTGAAAATTTGGTTTTTGGAGCATAACTCCCCTTCTATGGGACCAAGAAAGGTTCAAATTTTGTATTTGGAGGTTAAATACGATTTATAGAAAAGTACCATTTCAAAATTTTTATATCTCAATTTTAGCACCTCCCCCCCCAAATTTGGGGCTTTTAAAATCAAAATTTGCCCTTTGCTTTGTTATAGGCATCAAGTGTAGATCAAGAGCTTTCATTTAAAAAAAAAAATCAGCTTCCTAACTGTAATAGGGGCTGCATGAAAATTATCTGAACCTTTTTGCTTGTAGCTTTATACATATAATCATATGGAACTGCAATGTGAAAGTCGCCCTACGTAGGCGGAGCCTATGTTCCCCTCACACTTCTATTTTGACACGCTCCGTTCGCCTATGGTGAAATATCCAGATATAGTTAGTACGTTCGTGGTACACACAAAGGACGAAAATGTGAGCTGCGCGATACAATTACGACAAATTACGAGCACGTATACTCGTCGTACGGACAAGTAACATTGAATGATTCAAGAAAAACGTGTCCATCGAATTTCGTTGGTTTGTTCAAGTTCGGACGATCGCAATTGTAAGAAAATCGCATTCAAAGTCATTTTACTTTTTCAAAAATTTAAATTTCGGTAATTTGAAAAAGTTCGAATTGGCCCAACACAAATTCCACGTAGCGAAAACGTCTTCTTTCGAGAAAAATCGATTTCAGTTTTTACAAAATAGAGAGAAACTTCAAGGATCGCAAAAGCGCCGAATTTCTTTGCAATTTTGTACATCGTAATTCGGCCCCTCCTCGCAACGGAGAAGTGATTTGAATTCTACGCATTTCGAAACCGCCAAAAAGCCAATAAAATATGTAATTATGACGCGTTGCGCTACGTCAACGATAAACGTGCCACTGTTGATAGCGCGGCGTCCGCTCGTAAACGGCTAAACCACATTCCGCGTCCGACTCTGCTTCTGCCACTATGCACGATTGTTTAACGTCTACGCAAGTAAGCAATACGCGTACAAGGTGAAAAATTGGTCGCGCTCACCTTCTTCGGCACTTTGCAGCCATTCTATGAAGGACTTCATCTGTTGCAAAAACATGATTTTACCTTTGCTGGAATGCGCTTCTTTGTACCACTTTAAAATAACTTCTTCGGAAATAATGTCGGCTAAAAGAAGAAAGAAAAAACGCTAAATACGAGTACCACCACAATGGAGCACTACCGATACCAGGCCACGTACGTACACTCGACACTGTACAATTACCAACCGACGAACAGACGATTCGACGATGGCTTACCACTACCTAGCACCTAGCACCTAGCACCTAGCTGTAGCTACCTACGTAGTACGTAGACTACGTACCCAGTACCCACATATTTACAAATACGTTCGTGGAACTCGAATTTTCAATTGCTAGGTAGTAGTGGGTAGCTGGGTACCGAGCGCTCGATTGACGGAAGGGCGCGGGGCGGGGCTATTTCACTTCCGCATTCGCGACCGCCATCAACAATTCTCAGGTAGCTTATCTTCGGCTTTTTCGCGAGACGAAAGCAAACGGTTTACTTACTTTTGTAGAATAATAAAATAATTTTCTGGAAGACTTTCATGAAATTCATATTTTCGTAACAATATTCTTGAACCTTGAGCATAAGAGCCAGCTCGGAACGCGTGGTTGTGGTGAATGCCGCTAACAACATGGTGTACTGTTTCAAATGTTTTAGAGCTTGTTCAGTCAATAACTCTTCTTTCTTATTCCATTCGGCGTGAGACATGACGACGGACCACACCTAACACATTACACGACGGGACATGTACAACATGAATCACCGTAACATACGTAACATCGGCACGTAAAATGCAGAGAGAGTGCGCTGCCGCTCACCAATATGACGACTTCGTGTTCCGGAATACTAGCTTTCGCGGCCATCTTCTGCACTTCCGATATGATCTCTTTGACCGGATATTCTTCGGCCAATTTTGCGCTTAAATGACGCTCCAAACTTCTTTTGGCGCCTTGACTCTCCTAACGAAAAGAATGGGGTATTTAAAATAATTTGCCGGGTAACGCGAGCCTACTGCGTAGCCTATCGAACCTCTCACCTGAGCCAGATGCAGCTTCACGATTTCGTTCAAACCTTTCTCTTCGAAAACAGATTTAAAATACTCTTCCGTGCGTTTGTTAGGCGGCACAAATTCCATCAAACTGAACAGAACGGTAAAACACACACATTAGCAACGATCGCTGAACGAAAACATGGCAGTAGGCGTACCTTTTTTCCAGGCCTCCTTTCTTCAAAGCCGTCATCAAACTAGGAAGTCCTTTCTCCTGTTTCCACGTCACGAATACTTCGATCAAAAATTCCAAAGCTAAACCGTCTTTGACCAAATGTTCCTACGATAATAAAAAAACACCAGCACGTCAGTAACGCGGCGACACGTTCGACAAAATCTGAGGTACACGAAAACGATAGAACCATCGTACATACGTTTATCAACACGGTCAACACCTGCGGTTGAACTGAGTTATTCGCAATCCAAAGTGCGGTCATGCGAGCTAATTTCGTTCGTTCAGCTTCGGTAAAACCTTTGATGAATATCAGAACTTTTTTCATTTCTTCGAAAAACATTTTTTCCAGATACTTGTATCGTCTCATCAGCTTGACGAATACCTGTTCGCATAGCATAAAACAGCCCTTTTAGTACCCATCTAGGTCCTACGTCCCACGTCCCACGTTTACCTGTTCGAAATTTTTCATCGACGTCATATCGTCAGGTGCTTCAAAAATACAAGAATTTGTTTTACACAATTTGTCGCCATCTTGAGCAATTGAACCGCCGGGCACTAAAGAAACGAACGACGCGAGAAAAAGAAATAACGGAAACAAAACACCTAAACGCAATTCGCTCATTCCCTTTGCAAAACCATCTTACCAAGTAAACCGCCCGCGATTAAAATATCGAAAAGCGCTTCGCCATAACGACGGTAGTCAACTTTTGAGCCGGCAGAGTCTAAGAATTTCCAAATAGCATCTACGTCAGGTCCGGCTGCGTTGAGTCCAACAACAATGAAATCGCGAAAGCCAGCTGGATCGTACTTTTCTTTTTCATCTTGAAAAAAAAAGGAATCAAATTAAAGGACCAACATGATACATTTTAAAGCAAATAGCGCTCGAAGCATTCACCTCGTTTTCTGGTCTTTATTCTCTGACCCGATAAAACTGGCTTTTCTGTTTTTTGACTCATACAACAATTCGCTGAAATGGCAAGATATCAATCGATTACTAATAAGCGAGTAAAAATTGCACGTACCTACTACCCACCACCTACGTGGCAGAACAGACAAAGCATGATGAATCGGGAGATCATTCGAACTAGGGGGACAACAGAAAATGTGGAAATCGATGGGGTTCGAATCGCGATATTGATCACGAAGAGGTTAACATCAATTCGGTATAATCTGACACGAAAATATAGAGATAATTTTAGGACGAATAACCGCGTGCTTTTACGACGCTATTGCACACATAGATAGAGAGAGGTATACGTCGCTTACGCGTAGGTAAATTAACGACGTTATCACGAAGACCCACGACGAGTTTATCGCCGATTACTTTCAACAGATGTAGTAGCGTTAACGGTTATTGCAGTAGAAAAGACGTAAGGAGTTTATCGTAGCACATGTCTACCTGATTATTCACTCCATGAATCGGAAATTCAATAACAAATGTACGAGCGGAAGAACAAATGCCGAGTATTACTAAACTACGAGGAAAAAAATCACATATTCGATAGCATACTACGTGTAAACGTGAAATGGATGTCAAGGTTAAAATTCAGTTTAACTGCATTGCTTTGCTAACTCGCTACCGAATTGTGTCGAGAACTTTACGAAAGAATAAGCGAATACGGATTAATCTACAAAGTATAACGTAAACTTATACTTACGATGGAACTTTTTATTTTCAGTAAAAGCACTTAGTAATTTTCAATTCGAGTAACTAACCCTATTGTCAGCGCACATAAGAACTACAATCACAATTTACAACAAAATGATGATGTTGATGAGTAAAATTCGTCAGGAGAAAACAACGTGATTCATTCATGAAAAACTATCTACTTGTTGGAAAACAACGATTTTCCATTTCATTCCGTTGCGATTGCTTTTAGATAAAGAATTCGAATAAGAAAGTATAAACTAAAAAAGTTACTCGTCCGTAATTCGTGTTTGTTCCTCGTCCTCGTTTATGCTTCATGGTAGCGACATTCACCGCTTGGTGCGCGATAGCACAATTTGAGTTTGGTCCCAGGCTTTGACTATATTATGTTTTATTATAATATTATATGGACCGAGCCGAGCTACAGTCATTTTATTAGTACGACAAATTAACGGTATCGAAAAAAAAAACATCGGTACTTCAAAAAGTCGGTGGAGTTGGTGTGTCCAATCTATTGGGACTGTCAAGAATCTGTTGGAGCGCTAATGTGAGATACCTATTTGTAAGTGTTCAATCAAAAATTATATAATAAACTTTGTGTTCAATAATGAACCGCTTAGAGTCATGAACCGCTTAGAGTCAGAAACTAAAATTCTGTATTTGTTTTAATTCGAAAATTGCTAGTTAATTTTGAAAATTTTGCAACCATAAGTGTATGATTGCGGATTGCGCTGATCGACGTCTACCTCTTCGTTAATTTCGTCAATTACCACCAGATATCAGACACTTTGCTTGACAGTCTCAACTCCCAAAATTATGCTTTCAAAGTTTCGATGGCATTATAATAGGAACTTAATGCAGATGCAGGTACCGACTTTTTGACGTACCGATGTTTTTTTTCGTTTTCGATACCGTTAATTTGTCATACCGTTAAAATGACGCTGCAATACCGAAGTTTTGGCATACCGACGACTTTGAACCGCGTTATGGTTTTTTTTACGCTATTGTATCCAGTATCCACATCGTATATTCGTATAACGTCAATGACTTGAACATTTCAGTACACTTTTCTCTCTACCATCAACAGATAAGCCATAATGTGTACACTACAATATATTAACATGTTTTGTTAAGCTGGATATACACTATGCGCGATGCGCGCGAATCATGCACGAATTGAGCGAATCACGCATAGTGTATATACGTTGATGCGTTCATCATTTGATGCGCGTCATCAAAATTTGCGGGGCTTCGCCGTGAGGAGGGAGAAATTCGCGTCATTCGCGCGAATTCGCGAACGCGAATCATTCGCGCGCATCGCGCATAGTGTATATCCAGCTTTACTCTCAACCAGTACTACCAACTTTTTCAATATGAAAAAGAAATTTTGTGACACTCTGTATTATTATTACATCGTCTAGAGGCAAGAGCGAAGCCAAGCCAATTTCGAATTTCGGTATTCGGTATCGGTACATGATCGGTACATCAGACATCGGTAGTTGTACCATAGTTTAATTGTAGTTCGGTTACCATTTTGTTGTTATTATTATTATTATTATTATGATTATTTGATATTTTGGATGAAGGATGACAGATAAAAGTATTTAAATTAATCGTTTGGCGTTATTTTGTATTTTTCAAATGTTTTCCGGCGTCTCGTCTATTCGGATTACTATTTATAATTGTTTAGATCGTATTTACTTGGTGTGATTTTTCGGTTCTTAAGTAGTTGTTTGAATTATGGAATGCATTTTCTGAACGCTCTAGTAATTTGTCAATTAGAGTTACAAGTTTTTCAAGTTTAAATAACTTTTTCTTTACGATCAGCTTGTGTTTACGGAAGAAGTAATGTAACGTAGTAGTTTTGCGGTCTTCATTTTCCTGTCGACTGAAAGTTGAATGCGACGGGATGAATCGCGATTGTTTTTGAATTGTTTGTGGTACTATACGCTTGAATATTGTGGTTTTATCAATTTTTTTACACAGTTTTTCCAATTCGGTACTTGAACAGTATTTGTTACAAACGCCTTTAATCATGATGTCACTGGGACCCAAAAAGGATGGTGGTCCGAATGTAAAATTTTTCGAATCACCCGAAACCATGGTACTGTTGGAGGGAGTCCGATCTTGGCTTATGAAAAATTACAAAAAGGTTTGCAAAATGTTTCTTCTATTTCTATTTATTGGCGAAATCGGTCTCACAGTCGTTAGAGCAAACGGTACGTGCTGGCGGAAAACTAAATTTAATTCGCCAAAGCGTACGCCGCTCGAATCGATTTTCCGTTATTTTATTCTTTATGCTTTCGAGTGTTATTATAATATGGGTTTTCTCCTTTCAACGATTCATTCGAATTGGTTATGTGTGTGATTTAAGTTGAGCAGCCAACAAATGTACATAGTTTTCTCACCCGGCGGTGTTTTTGACTTATTACGCGATAAAATAATGAATATGTTTTTCCTTTTTCCAATTTTACTAGTATCTGCAAGCGGATCCTCCGACGAACAAAAGTTTAGCATCTTTAATCGTTCAGCTGATTCAATTTCAAGAAGATAATTTAGGAAAAAATGTTAGCAAACCGCCTCCGTTGACGAGACTACCGGTGAGATTTCCTGTTAAGTATTATTTCTTCGTCGCTTTAAGCGTTGTTGTTTCTAATAAATGTAAAATTGTCCATTTTCAGATGAAATGTTTTATAGATTTCAAACCCGGTGGAGCTCTTTGTCAAATTTTAGCGAGCGTGTATAAATTTAAAAGCGAACAAGGTTGGAGGAGATTCGATTTTCAGGTCAGTAAGGTATGGTTTAGCGTTGGACTCACGCTTTTCATCACTAACCACTAATACTATATGTTATCATATTTGTAAATTGGATCAATGTTTGCACGGCCTGTTGAGTATTACGGTGGTTATACTGTCATCGTTTTCGTTTTTGTATTTTGTACACACGTTGCTGAGTCATTAACAAAGCACCTTGTGAAGCGGTGGTAATCTTGTTCGTTATTATCTTCGCAAATTTAATTTTTGCATATGTTATCTTTTTACCAATCAGCGGTCTTGTTCTATTACCTGTTCGTGTTCCTAGCGTTGTGAGTACAAATGAAAGAATGAATTTACGCACTGCAGAAAACGAGAAACGAAATAGCGTGAAAGAGAAGTGAATTCGATCGCATGTAAATGACTGATTTTAAATTCATTTCGAGCAGATTAACAGATTAGCGGTTACGGAATACACGTGTTATCGCGACACTGTTTGACCGCATCGCTATTGTTCCTTTGGGGGGGGGGGGAGGGATGATAGTTTGACATTTTGAGAACACGCTTTCGTTAACTCAATTCTTCTTCTTCTTCTTGTTTGTATTTAGTGACCGTGATAGCGATTCCTAGTTGCATGAGGGTTGACCACTGATTAATGACGAATACGTAATTAAATTCTGTACTACGAGTACGTGGTATACTTAATCGTACAAATAATCGAATCGAACTCCTTTATTTACAATACTAGTGTTGTTTTTACATGCTATATAATTTAAATGATGGTTGAAAACTTATTATAACGACATTACGATTCGTATTACGGCTATAATCTACCATGTACCATGTACTATGTACTGGTACGCTGTATATGTGAAAGGAAAAATGCCAATTATCAATCTAAAGTATCAAATATACGTAGTAGATTTAAGTACTAGGTAGACGATTAATTGGCTTTTAGTAATAAGTCCATTTTGTCGGAAACGCAACGGTTGAAGCTTTTAACGTGTTCGAAACATAACAGGGGTCGATCTTTGTAGGTCTCGTAGCACTGTATTACTTGTCGTTTGACGTCCTTGCACGAATTGATATAGTCGCCGCTATTCATTTCACCGGCCAAGTATTGTTTTCCCCACGATTTATTAACTTCGACGATGGCTTTGTCGTATTCGCTTTTCAATTCGAAGTTTATTCGATTATAACCTTCGCGTAATGCTTTCATGCGGCTTTCCCAATAAACGTTGTTGTTTTCGATCGCTGTGTCAATGTGATTTCTAATTTGATGCGAACTAACGTAAATCGTCCCCGCAGTCGTGCCTCTATCGTTGGATTTGATGTCACCGCTAACAACTGAAGCCGTTTCCGATAGCGGTTCCTCCGACGATGAAGGTTTAATCTCTTGCAAACGATGTAAGACATTTTCAGATACCGCTATGATGCTCGCGTCATCCGGATTATCGATTGTTATTGTTCTCGGTACACTTCTCGCGTTCCCCATTTTGTCGGCGTTTCTCACTGAACCGATGTACAGGTGTTTCGAAAGTAAAAACGCGGACGAGCGTTTCGCAGTTGTTTTAACTTACAGCTCAACTTTGGGTATTACTTGACGACGAGTCCGTGTACAATTACATCATTTTTTTCACGAATCCCTCTTCCGTATATATCAGTTGATCGCATCGGCTATTGCTGCGTACTTGCTCTCCGCAGTCTGTACTCGATACTATTTTTTTTATAAGACAGAAAACAACATCTCCAATCTTGGCATTTATTTATCCTTCTCGCGAATTTTCAACTTTTGGACGATTTATTAATAATTTTTTTGACTTGCGAGCATGACTTCCCGACACGTCGTTGGTTTTGCAGTTTCGCGATATCACGACGCGATAACTTGGTTTCTACCTTGTCTGGGTGACGTTCGTTGCTCTTCGGTTCCTCGTTCAGTCGTTCGTTCAGATTCAGATTTCGTTTTCGTTATATAGGAGATTCCATCGATCTTAACACGTCTACACGTCTTATGAATGGCTACTGCCTAGCGGCGAGCACGTAACGCAATATGATAATTATATGAACATGAAGACAACATATTTCTAGGGGGCTAAGCAGTGAGCGCAGTAGTGGCTCTGCGCAGTGCGTGAGGTTGATAACGGTAGTGTATTTGCATTAGCAAGCATTAACGTTCGGTAGTGTTTTTGTATGTAGTTTTCCTCTTTAACACCTCTGTCTCTTTGCGCGCCGCGCGCATTACTTTTCCTCTTCTGTGCTTAGGCCCCCTAGAATTATGATGGCTTCGGCCTTCGGGCTTTTCTTTAACTCTCATACGATTACGGTAGAACGGTTCACATTATTATATTGTCGAAAGTTATATGGAAGAATTTTCTTCCGAGAACAATAGTGGGGAGATGTGTGCTTTGATAATGGTAGCTATAGGTAATAGTAAGCGCCAAGTGATCTTCGTAGAGTCCGCGCAAGTACGTGTTGGGAATACGTGATTACTAGAGCTGAGATTTATATTTTTGAACATATTTTTCTGTCATGCACTAGATTGAGTATATTCCACATACTTTTGCGTTTCATCAAATTCTGAGACAATTGAGCCCAATTTGTTAGGCAATGTTTTAGCATATTTCAGGTATAAAAGCATAAAAAAGCATATTTTGCCCTTTTTTAGGAAATATTTTGATATATTTATGTAAAATTCGATGGTTTCTACTGTTTTTAGGGTATATTTTACAAAAATTTGCAAAATGCTTCTAAAATTTTTTTGAAAAGAAAAAGTTTGCCATCGCAAAAAGTCAATAAATAATCAAAAATCTGTCTGTCATCTAGTTTTCATAGTATTAAGGTTTAAAATTTCATATCATTTCACCGCGTGGTACAGCAGTCATAAAAAGTGTGCTTTAATTGCAATAGGTGTTTGTTGCAATTATTTCTTCTTTTTCCTCTATTTTATTCGGTGAAGTTGATGTTTTGGCTAATTTTTGGCATTAATCCATTCAGATTGAAACGCAATTGTATAGAGAATGCAATTTTCTTCAAAATGATACCCATATTAATAGGGAATATTTTTACATATTTCCCATTTTTAGGGAATATTTTAGCATATTTCCCTTTTTTGAAGACAGTATTTTTAGGCATCTCAGCTCTAGTGATTACGTACCACCACAAATGTGACATATCACCACCATTGTCGCTGCGTTGCGCAGATCCGAAGTATTTATGTACTTAGTTTTACTACTAGATGTCTAACAAAAAGTAAGTGAACCTGCTAGGCATCCATAGCCGTGAAATCGATGTCTTACATTTATGGAATTAAGGATGCCTAGCGCCTAGCGGCTCCACTGTCTATCTATCAAAATTAATTCGCATCGGCTAAATGCAGCCCAAAAGAGAGCAAAAGGAAGAAATTTTGTGTATTAATATTATGATGAGATGATGAGAATTATTAGAGTACACCTCTCCCCACTGTCATTCTCTGAAGAAAATTCTTCCCTGCGAGACTACGAGTATAACGCGTTACCCACCAAGCCCCAGGCGTCCATAAGTGTAAGATCGATGGGGCATTCGCTATTTAATTATTCGGGCATTAGCGGTAACAGGTGTTAAGATTTTTGTTTCTAAAATGCGTGGCTGTAGCATTTTTTAGTTATTACTTTCACGCTCATCGACTCATCGTTTTCAGGTTTACAGCAAATGTTACATGTTACGTTAAAAGTTGAAACCTCCTTAAAAATTGTAAAAAGTCCACATTTTTGTGATTGATATTTACATGTGTGAGAAATTTTCGCCTTGGCATTTTCAATTTTTTATTTTTAAACTTCCTTATATTACTGCTTACATTTACCAATGGTTATCGAAAGGAAAAAAAGAAAAAAAGCTTTCTTTCTTAACCTTCCATTGGGTGTTGGTGGCATGAAAATTTTTTTCAGAACAAACAAGGTAAAGAAACAGACAAGGCGTTAAAGTCCACTAGTTTTTTTCAAGTGATAAATATTCGGAAATGCTCGGAAATCTTCGGATATCACTTCGTTTAACTTAATTTCTATGTTTTCCATTCGTATTAATAAAATCGGGAATATCAAAATTAATGTAATAATTTGTATTGTAATGAAACAAAAATTATATTTAATGACTGTGAAACAGCACCAATTT